>JAZKJV010011461.1:0-41859 GCA_037367405.1 Ottelia alismoides
TATATGTTAAGTATAGGAACGGTGCCCAAGCTGTTGGTTTCTTTCGCACCTGGTGGCTGGGTAGTTCGTAAGGCTGCTCCGTGCTAGCCCATCGTGCCCAGCCCCCTTAACACACGCGGGTTTGACCCAGCGTATTATAATTATTATTTCTTTCGCAGCGCCCAGAATAGCGGCCCCTCCTGATGTCCCGCTCTTTCAAACTCAAGTGCAAATGCGGGTGTGCCCTTAACGTCTCCAAAGTTCCAGGTTCTAAGCTTAAGCTTGCTCGTGCAATCGAGATAGCGTGTAAGGACTGCAGCTCTGTTTCCATAGCGCGCTCAGGAGGGCAACCCCGACCACCCCCGGCGCAAGGCGGGCCACATCGGAACAAACTAGTTCTCCAGGGTGCAGCCGCCAGCGGACCCCGGCCCACAGCAGCATGCCCTTATGCCCTACCACAAAGTTTCGGTCCGTGCCGTCCGTCCGGAAGCGCCGCGGGTCAGCAGCGGGGGGGCAGGTGTCGCAGATGCCCCGCCTGCCGGCACCGTCGTCCGAAGCTAACTAGTTCCCCAGGGTGCGGCCACCGGCGGGCCCCTGCCCACAGCAGCATGCCCTTATGCCCTACTAGGGCATTTTGTGGTAGGCTACCACAAAAACAATCGCGGTCCGTGCCGGCCGTGCGGAAGCGCTGCCGCGCGGCAGCCAGCGGCGGCCACCCCCCTGGATGGTGCAGATGCTTCTCATGACGCCGGTGCCGTCCAGAACTAACTAGTTCCTCGATCGATACGAAGCTCCCAGCCATCAGCCGCTTACAGCTGGCAGGTCTTGTATCCTATAACACAGTTACGGTCCGCTAACCCGGCTTCTGATGCTCACACGGCGCACAAGTGGTAAGGTTTGCTGCTGTCGTCAGCATGCATGCTCCCTACCAGCCGCCCCCCCGGGTTGATGGCCCCCATCAAGCCCCATCAAGCTTGATGGCCCCTGTGAAGGCCCCGGCCAATAATAATAATTATAATAAATATAATAATAATAAATATAATAAATATAATAATAATAATAATAATAATGATAATAATAAATATAATAATAATAATAATAATAATAATAATAATACTGATAATAATAATACTAAGAATAATAATAATAATAATAATAATAATAATAATAATAATAATAATAATAATTCTAATCCGGCCATCCCCGGCCATCATGGGCCCTTGATATCCCCTTGATGGCCATCTCGCTGCAACGATATCGCATCAGCACCACATCAAGAGGCCATCAGGCCATCAGGCTGATGGTGTTACAAGCAGATTGGATCCCATCAGAGCACATCATGCCGCATCAGCGCCAATCAAGGCCGCGTCAAGCGGCAATCAGTGGTGCCGTCAAGCGCGCATCCGCGCATCAGCGCCAATCAAGGCCGCGTCAAGCGGCAATCAGTGGTGCCGTCAAGCGCGCATCCGCGCACCAGCGCCAATCAAGGCCGCGTCAAGCGGCAATCAGTGGCTCTGCCAAGCGTGCGTCAGCGCTAATCACCACACCGCCCTGTCTTATGCCCCGCCCCTGCGGCTGCCCTTTGTCTTGGCCCTCCCCCCCGGTCCTTGCTCGTTCTCGATCTTCGCAGGCTCGTGGTCGGTTGCGGTCAAGGCCTGCTGCACAGTCCTGATTTGGTCAGCGGTCGCCATGAAGAAGCTGCGCCGCGCGCGGCGGCTACCACGTCAAGGCTTTCGTCGTTCCACTTCCATGGCCTTAATGGCCCCTTGATGGCCCCTTCCAGGCCCCGCGCCGCCGTCAACAGCCCTATCAGGGCCATCAGGCCCCATCAGGGCCTAATCACGTTCCATCAATCACTCTCAGAACGCGTCTCTTGTAACATACTTGTAAGTCGCTTGTTGGCGGTTTGTATCAGTTTTGTTCAGCTACCGGACATGGAAGTGTATTGTACGTGTCTTGTTAGGTTCTCTTGTAGGTGGCAGCTGTAAGGGACTTGTACAGACACGGTGGCATTGTAAAAACCCGGCAGCAACTACAGTCTCCGCCTTACAAAGCAACAACAAGGTGCTCCAGCAACAACAAGGCAATTACAGAAGCTGTTCTTGTATTGTAGTACTACTGCAGCGTCCGACGCGGTGGAGCTGACAGGGTAGACAGGGCCTGCTGCCCCCTCGGCCGCAGTGGGCCGGCAGTGGGCCGGCGGGCGGTGTATTTAGGCGGTGGTCGGTGTGGCCACCAGCAATGTCCCATACCGCTATGTGGAATGCACGCCCACTACACGGTGGCGTGGACCTCCCTGCGTGCCTGGGTGTTATCCTGTAGCCCAGTCAAACATCATTGACATCATCGTAACGGTCAAGGATAGACAGCCCCTTCGCCCAGACTGCTGTCTCACATGGTAACTAGACGGGCATCCTGAGAATGGGTTATGTGGAGTAGTATCATTGTAAATGGTGTCAGCCTCGACATGCAGCAATTGTACACGTCATTTGTAAAGCCTTGCTGCAAGGCGTACCGTGAGTTTACAATAGAATTACGGCCTTGTATGCGTCTCGTATGCATCTTGTATGCGCTTTGTATGCACCGGCTTACAAGCCCACACTACAAGACATGCAACATATCAGTTACAAATCCCAATTTGTAAGGAGTTCGTATGGGTCTTGTAACACGCCGAGGATTTGCAATATTTGTCCGCGTATTTGTTCTGTAAAAGCATGCATTTACGAATCAATTACAATTAAACTTCTTGTAAGGCTTCTGTAAGCTTTTTGTGCGCGTATTGTTTTGCGATTGTAAGGGCGCTTGTTACAAATTGAATACAAACGTTTTCAGTTACGAGAGTGCAACCCGGGGGGGGGGGGGCTGGTAGGGGCTAAGCAACCCAAAACGCGAATTCTCGTCCTTCGATACTCCACCAAACTGGCCTGTTAGAATTGCTTTGGGCTTGCCTTACAACATCGTAATAAGTTGTTACGGTCCGCTGGGCGACAACAAATCACTTTAAGTTTTGTGAGTAAAAACGTGGTCGGGCCCCGACTCGGTGCCCCGGTTTGGGTCAGTCAGATTACAGCCTTGTACGTCTTAACAAATGCATTAGTAATCACCTAATACACAGATGCTAGCTTTAGTGATCCTCATCGTCCTCGTTACACTGCATTTATTTGTCTTTGAAATCGCACTGGAAATAGCCAAAGGCTGGCACTCCCTGGGCTGACACCCTCTGATCCCATCAAAGCAAGCACGCGTACGTGGTGAGCGTGCTGCCCCCCCCTTCCCCCCACACACACACTGTAACGGGACAGGCACGATCACCCATGTCCTGCAGTACCTTGTACCGTGTACCTAAACACGTGAGTGGAGAATCCTGAACCGATGATACTTCGAGAACGGAAGTCCCGAAACAACTCCGTATCCTGTTGTACCATACCACCGTACTACCGTTTACCCTAATCTTATGCTAATCAGTACCCTCACCAGGTCGCTGCCACATACGTTATGCTGTAGGGTGGCACTGCACCAGCGATCCACAAGATCAAGAGCGCTCAAGCCGAGGGTGCTAGTCACGTTTGATTTTGCGTGTTGTCACGTAGCAAGAGGAATGCTCGAGATGTCCGTGCTGTGGGCCTGCGTACCTAAGTACCTTGCGCCCGTATTGTGCCGTACCGCCCACGTAGTTGCCATGTCTGATTGCCGTACTGAGCTTTTCACCGGGCAGTGGCTTTGTGTCGTTGTGTGGTGCTCCCTGTGGTGGTCTCTGCGCTGCCGTGCTGTGAGGGCTGGGCCCCGCCTCGCCGCGGTCCCACGTACTTCTCTGTTTGCGTGGCGGTGCTCCCGCTGCGCGCCCCGTACGTTCGTCGTACCCTTTGGGTTTGTCATGACAGCTTACCCGGAGCCTGTTCTGTTACGCAGGCGCATACGCGGTCGTTTGTACGGCCCGCGAGAGCTGTGGATTCCTGGAACCGACCAGTGCGAGTGCCCCTCGTGGCCCACGGGGCCTCCACCAACTGCAACACATTCTGTTCTGTTCTGTTCGTGTGGCCCAAGGCCGGTCTGGGTTTCTGACACGTGTCAACACGTGTATTGAATACAGCACAATACAGCAATAATGATGTAATGGCCAGAACTATTGCTACCCCTCTGGTTCAAGGGCGCCACATTCCCCGTTCTACCTATTTTCCCCACTGCAGCTCCGCTCAAAAGACACACCCTGCCCCCGCCGCACTCAAGCTCACCGAGCTGACGCGGGCGCCATCACCATCGAGGCCGAAGTCCACGCCTACGCAGCGGATGGCGCTGGAAGTGCTGAGGGAGTTGATACGGTAGACAGGCCAGCCTGAAAAGGCTGCAGTGCCACAGCCGGAGTGTGTGTGTGTGTGTGTGTGTGTGTGTGTGTGTGTGTTGTGTGTGTGTGTGTGTGTGTGTGTGTGTGTGCAGGGGTGGCTCTTCTTCTAAGTGTGTGTGTGTGTGTGCAGGGGTGGCATGGCAGGCATGGGCGGTTAGGTATTGCAAGACATGCATGGTACAAGCGAGTCACGTGAAGGGAGGTGGCAGGGAGCAGATGAAAGGCCGCAGGCGGCCCTGCGCGGGCTTTGCATCGACATGCCATGGACGGATACCGACCCTGCTGGCTGCACGCAGAGGGTGCCAGCAGCCACCTTTGGCTGCATTTTACTGTATTGGCAATAGCTCTTTATGTCTTGTTAAGTGTCTTGGTAACAGCCTAACAGCATCAGCAGCAGCAGCAAACAATTGACGGCAACTATACATAAGCACCTTCTCATGCACACATGATTCAATAAACACAGCTCCTGCGGGGTCAGGGAGGGGTGGATTACTGGGCGGGGGCCACGCCCGTTGGCCTGCCCCCCAACCACCACACCTTACCACACCTCTCGCACAGTGGCTGTCAAACATCTTCTGCTTTGCATGCATTCGGATGGTACTGCTGATGCTAATCTCTTGTATCATTAGAGGTGTCATGGGTGCGTGGCACCACCGACATGCCGCAACAGGGTCGGTAGGCGGCACCTGCGCAACTGCCCTGCTCCATGAATGTGTTCAGAGGGTGTAAATAGCCAATAATAAAAACAATGTTACGCATCGGTCAAACCGGCGTGTTTTTCTAGCTGCCGGGTCGCACGAGCATGTCCGTGAGATCACCGGTTCTTAACGTCTGCAGCAGGGGGCCTGCGCCTGATGACAGACAGCAACCACCAACAGACGTGCCAGAAATCTCTCGACCCCTATGGGGATCGAATCCGAGACCTCTCGCATGCCAGCCACCTCCACGGACTTATGTCGTGGCAAGGCCTCGTCCAGTTTTTCCTTCCACTGGCGGGGGTGGGGGAGGGGTACGCGCGCACGTGCGTGTGTTCCGCGGTGCCGACATCCGTGAGGCGTGCAGGTGATGTGCGTGCCGCAGCAGGCCGCAGCATGATTTCGGTCGACGTACGTGCGAAGGCGACGCAATCAGCTTTCGGTATAAAGTGTGACCGCGGCCACTTACGACCCGCTGGTCGGCCCCCCCCCCTCCCCTTGCCCCTCCCCCCTATAGGTGGGGAGGGGTGCGCTTGCAAGATGTTCTGTACCGCAGCTATTTGCTTGAGTGATGAAGTTGGTGTGAGCGCGCAGCGCGAAGTGTTCCTTGTGCGGCGTACACACAGACCTAGACACAGACTCTTCACTGCCTCGACGGGCATGTGTCAGGGTCCTGTAGGGGCCCGCCGTTCTTGGGCCAGGGGCTGGTTCCAGCCTTGCGTCTCGACTTTCGAATCACGGTTTTGCACTACACACGTTCGAATACAGTTGCTCGCCCCCCCTGAGCGGCGCACAACTCTCAACACCAAGGCGCAATTTCCATTGGTCGAGTGCAGAGTCAAGGAGTTGAAACCCCCGTGCGCAGTCGCAGAAAGCGTACAGAGGAGTTCAACAACTGAACTAGGTCCCTTTCAACATATAGAAACGAGATATGCCTCGATGCCTCCATACCTCGTGGGCTTGAACCGAACTAAACCTTGCGCCTGGGCTTCGCTGTACTACTCCAAAAACCTGACCCGCCCCGCTGCGGAAAGAGCCTTATACGGAACGGAGGGCACTGGGGCAGGGAACTGGGCAGCTCTAGTTGTTTTCAGGAACTGGGCAGCTCTAGTTGTTTTCAACTCGTGCCAGTGTAGCCAGTGCCACTGCGCGCGGCGCCACACCTGGCTTGGAACACGGGATGCTGTTCGCTGCCACTGTTTCGAACAAACGCACATTCGGCGCTCCGACCTACGTCCCACAGCACTGCTGGCTTGGAAAGGCGTTAGACATCTGAAGCCCTTAGAAGGTTGTGACGGCGTTCTTTTCCCACATTGTACGGGAGCCTTTGCAGCACAGTGAACACAGCACAAGGCGCTCATCTACCCGGCGAACAACTGAATCCGCACGTTCTGCTCAACAGCGCTGCCTGCCACGGCACGGCGTACAGCAGATGAGCAGAAAACTGGTCGTTTTCACACAACAACGCCGATGGGGGTGTTGCATCGCCACGACTTCAGGCCCTGGGGTAAAGGCACGACTAGCACGACACAGGCCACAGCAGGCGAAGCACCCGGCTGTGGTGCTCGTACACACACGGCGGCCGAGCTCAGCTGCAGCATTGATGCAACGACACCGGCGCAGACTTGCGGCGCAGTGCACAACATCGCCAAAGGGGCGCCATATTCCACGCCTGCAACCCAGCGCAGCAGAGACGCGGACGGCGCATGCACCAACCAGCCGGAACGTCCCACCGATCGCAGGCAGAACTGCATTACATACACAGACCGGCACGGCACAGCGTACCATGCTACCTGGCTATTCATTATGCGCCGCTACTGATCTGTTACAAGTGCGGAACCTGAACGAACCCAATTGCTGAAGCGGTATGTGCCGCTTCAACAACACCCCCGGTACCACCGGTCCACCCCGCCTTCTGGCCAGTTTTCCTGTGCACCTCTACCACCCCACAGCCCCGGCTGCGAACTAAACCCGGCTTGGAAAACAAGCGCGCTGCCGTTACGGCACCTCCCCTTGAGGGGGGAAAGATTGGGAACGAAGGGGGAAGGGCGGAGGGTTTTCTCCACGTGGCGCCGCGCGGCGCGTGCGCTTGTAAGGCTTAACTTTTGTCGACTCACTCGGGGACAGAAGTCAGTGCGAGTTCCGGTCAACACACTGCGACAGATGGTGTGTGCGACACTTCCAGCACACCTCTTATGGTGTAAACAAGCACGCCCTGCAAGCGCGCAGCCCGAAACGCGTTCTTTTGAGAGAAAGCTGCAGTTTTTCGGTTTGCTCGCACACACCTCCAAGTTGGGCTTAGCGGTTTTGCGAGATTCTTTGTCGTCCCTTGCTCGTTTGGTCCTCCGCTTCGTGGGTTCAGCAGCGGTGGTGGGGTCCTAGCGTGGAGCAGGCTGCTTTCCCGTGGCGCTCGCAAGTGGCCCTTGCCCCACTTTCCTATTGTGCGCACCTGGTTCCTCGCCACGTGGCTCCCGTACGCGCGGGAAGGCCGGCAACCGTCGCGCGCCTGGCGCCTCCTTGGCACGCCGCGGGCCTCGACTTGGGTGTGCGCGCCTGAGGCTGGTTTGCTGCCTGTACACAACGCTTTTTACTTGCGCAACGCCACTACAATGTAATACTTGCTACCTAATTACTGCTGCTTCGGCTGGCTTTGTGGTCTGCTCCTGTTGGCAGTGGAGGGCTTGCACCGTTTCCGGGGTGTGTTCACTTGCAATCACGAATCTGCAATACCTCTGGTGGAACCTTTTGCGCCTTAAGCGACAGCAGGCAGCGACAGCAGTGGATGGGTATGGCTATTGGCGTCCTGCTGTTTCTTTCCGCATGAGAAATGATGGCGATTTGCCCACAAAAGGTCGCCTGAAGTGCTTTCGGCTGTCGGCCGCTGACCCGCACTGATTTCTGTCCGGCCGAGTGACTCTCTCTAACGTTTGTCGACTCTAACGAACTTTTGGACGAGCAAGTGTGCGAAAACGAAAAGAGTCAGCCACAAAGCCTAGGCAGGGCTGGACCTTGAACCTTGGGGGGCCCAAGTTTGAACGAACAACTGAATTGGAACACCAAGGCCTGGACTCCACTACAGCGGTCGCGCGGCTAGCACAAGGCAGAAGACGTATCTAGGCCTAGAATATGATGCCGGGATTATGATTACATGTGCGGGAAGTGTGGTTAATGATTTTGTTGTTGTTCTGGTGGTCGCGTTGGTGGGGGAGGGGCTTTGCCAGCCCCTCCCCCCCCAACCCCCCTCCCCCCTCCCCCGGCTGTTTGAGTATGTGCCTTGATACATGAGCCGGCAGCCTGCTGCAAAAGGTCCTGAACACACAACCAACTGAGTTGTTAAGTTTTTTTCCTGAACTCTGTACCGTTATGCATCCCTGGAGCTTGCCTGTGCACCATGCTAACACCAGCACACGCCGCGCCGAACGTTTTCTTTGAGCCTCCTTCTTGGCCTGGCGTCGCTCCGCATACATTTGGGCTTCCATGCCCCTAATTCAGTCCTCCAGGCACGTGAGCATGCGGGCAAGCTCAATAGACGTTTCGGTAATGTCGTCGCGCCTACGCTTGCCAGCGGAAACCAACTCAAACTTCGCATTGCGCCACACCGTGTCCAACAGCGCAGTGAGTGGCAGCTTGCGTCAGGGTCGCCATTCGCCGTAAAGTAGTCGGACCTGTATAGGGCCCTTTTGGCCACCAGTGGGCCACCAACAAGTGTACGGTGCAAAAAGTCGGACCAAAAACTAAGGGCGGGGGCAACGAGGTTTTGCCGCTGTCAACGGGTTTTGCCGCTGTCATTGCAGTGCTTCTTGCCTGTGGTGACCTGCGCAAGGCTTTGCCTGCTCGTCCAAAAGTGAGGTCTGAACTAACGTGACGAAAGCGCAACAAAAGCACAGCCGAGCACACAAAGCCTTTGGCCAACAATAGGCGCAAACCCCGGCAACTTCTGGTTGCCGTTTGTGGAGGCTTGCGTGTGCTGGAGGCCCAAAGGTGCTATTGACTCCGACTAGTTGACTCGCCCGACTCTTCAATAGAAATACAGCGCAGCGGCGCGCACCCCGCCCCGTCGCACACTCACATCCGACGGCGGTGAAGTTGAAGGTGAACGCGGCGGTGCTAGCGCAGGGTTGCTGCGCCAGCTGAACGCGGGCTGTGCTGGCCAACGGCACCGTAACGCACTGACGAGCACCGGATGAGGAGAGGAACCAGGTGCGAAGGTAGCGGAGGTCGGCTGCAGGGGAGGTATGCGCGCGCAGCACAGCAGTGGCCGCAGCAAAAGGCATGGGCCGCGGGGGCGCAGGCAGCAGGACAGCGGAGCTGGCCCTGATATCTGCAGTTGGCCTGCGAATGGTTGGTTTGTGGGCCTGTGACACAGCTCTTCCACTTTGCCGCTGCGGTCCACTTGCGCGTGTGATGTGGCGCTGCCCTGTCCCTCTCACTGACCGTCGTTCACCGTAGCGCGCAGGGGTAACGCTTGCCGGCTGTTCTTAAGTTCTCCCCACACGCCGCCTGTTCGTAGAAAGCACACGCACAGCCGCCCTTACCCTGGGCGGAGGTGGCCGCCACGAGGAGCACGAGGACCGAGGCAGCGATCCAGGCAGCCGCCAAGGGCTGCTGGCGCCGGGCGCCGCGCTGGGCCTTGCGGGTTTCCATACTTACTAGAAGTAGAAGAAGCGAGGGCGTGAGCGATGGATGTCTTACGGGGGTCCTGAGTCGGGTGTGCGGTGCTTCTGCTGTAAAGGCACAGCAATAACCCTGGCGCCTTGTATGGGTGGGCGCTGCAGCCTACCAGTGGCGAGCGGGCCGGGGTTATCGGGCCAAATGGTTTGTAACGTTTGGTTTGGCCCGATAACATATTACGCAATTTGTATCACGCTGAGGTCAAAAGTAGTAGCAGGTTCGTTACATGCGGGCAGGGGGCCGCTTGTGAGACGGCCTAGACGGCCAGCCAACCACGAACGCCGAAAAGGAGACAAGAGCCGAAAGGCCAACAGGTGACGGACTAAGGCAGCGTGAGGTCGGAAGGGAGTGCGCGTGCGAGGCATCGGAGGCACAGGGGTAGCGCCGCCAAGCGCTCCGCCGGCACCTCGGCAACGGACCTCCTGGACGCCACTCTTGCGAGGCTCTTCACCGCGGCGTCGGACATCCCCGACGCCACCGGTTCCTTTGACCCGTTCGTGGTGTTGCACCTGTCCCCGGCGACCTGGGTGCACGTTCACTGGGAGTGTGTCCCAGGCTGTGTTGGGGGCCGCTCAGCATTTCACCCGTGCGAACCTTCGCGAAGCCCTTGTGCGCTGCCTGCCGGGTGCGAAGGTTGCTGATCTGCCGCATGGGCGTGCTGTGCGTCGCTTGTCTGCTTTTGTGACGGGCTCGTACAGCACTGTGGAGAACGAAGCTCATCACCGTCGCCGCCGTTGAGGGTTGCGCTTAGGGTGTTGAGCTGTCTCCCGCGCTTAAGTGTGCGCTTGCCGGCCATTTCGAACTTGCCCAAGCAGGTCGGCCTCGAGGCCACACCACCTCCGCCGACGGCAAGGCTGGCGAACACACGGACTGGGGCAACTTCTGCGCCGTCCTGCGGTCGCATTCCGCGATCTATGCCAGTGAGGTCGGTGGTGGTGGTGCGGGCGTGATCAGGGGGGGGGGGGGCACCGGCTCTGGCCGCTCGTCCGGCGCTGGGCCGTCCTCAGGTGGACCGACGCTGCTTGTTGCACGGGCTCTGGCACGGGCTGAATCTCCGGCACGGCTGGCGCAACAGGAGCCGGTGCAGCAGCCGCGGCCGTGGCTGGTGCGGCGCGCGTGTGCGCATTTGGCGGCGCGTGCAAAGGCGCGTGTACGGCTTGTGCTGGAACAGCTTGTGGTGGCGGCGCAGCAGCGACGGGCGCGAACGGCGCGGCAGCCGCAGCGGCGAGCGCGGCAGCTGCAGCGGCTGGCAGTGCGACAGGTGCGTGTGCTTGGGCCTGTGCGGCGCCTTGTATCATGGCTTGAATCAATTGAACTGGGTTGACGTCAGCCTGTACGTGCTGCTGGCCCTCCTGCTCGTGCGGCACTGCAACAGCTGGGTGGCCTGGATGCGTGTTGATTGGCTGCATTCCTGACGGGTGCGCCAGAGGTGCTAAAACCGCGCCAGCATCGGGCGGCTGCGCAGGCATGCCGTGCACGTGCGGCGCGGGACCAGCTGCACCTCCCGGCGGCGCGGCGCCGTCAGGAGGCTGCTGCTGTCCTTGCGCTTGCATGGCTCGCACGTGCTCTGCGTTACTGGGTGGCGCGTTGCTGTTGCGCGCTGCAAGAAGGTTCTGCGCAAGTGCTGCTCGTGGGGCTAAGTGTTGGTTCTCAGCGGATGGATCAGGATCCTGCTCAAAGGCTGCACTGTGACGCACTCGCGCGCGTCGAAACAACCGCTCTGGCTCTGCTAGACTGTGCAACACACTATCGTCAGATGCGGATGCACGTGTATGCCTGATGGCAACAGGCAGGTCAGCCAGGATGGGCGCGTGGCGAGAACGGTCGACTTAACGCGTTACACGAACGGAAGCCGTGAACCGACAGACCACCACGACCGGACCACTGGTCGGCCGTCAAGCCCTAGCCCCCTCCTTACTGGCCCCTGGGGCCCGCCGCGGGGCCACCGTGGGACATCAGGTTGTTGTTGTTGGCGTGCATGGGAGCGGGCACCTGGACGGCGGCAGCCCCGTGCAGGGGCGCTGCCTGCTGGTTGGCTGGGGCTGGTAGGACCTGCTGCTCGTTGGCGCGCTCGTCACTGCGGCGCCTCTGGGGGCTGCCGTGGCGGCGCTTGTCCTTCTCGCGGCGGCGCTCCTTGCTCCTGCCGCGGCGGCGCTCCTTGTCACACGTGTGTTCCCTCCCGGTGCGGCTCTCTTGGCGCGCACTGCGCGCGGCAAACTCGCGCCTCTGCTGCAGCGCCGTCAGCGTGCTGCCAACGATTTGAGCCAGGTCGTTGTGGTGAACGCCTGGGACGCGGTAGCCGCCACGTCCACGGCCGCCGGGGCGGTTGCCACCACAGTTGTGAGCACCGCGTTGACGCTGACCGTCCCTGCTATCGCTGCTGCTACTGCGGCGGCCGCTGCTGCGGCGGCGGCTGTCGCTGCTCGTGCGGCGCCTGTCACGCGGCGGGGCACTGCGGCGGCGGTCCTGAGGGCTGTGGCCGCGGCTGCGCCGGCTGCCGCCACCGTCGCCATAGTTCTGCACAGAGGTGATCTCCATGTCAACCGCGCCGGAGGGCTGCGGCCGGTGCTCCGGGTGCCACTGCTGGTACTGCTGTGCGTAGAGCGGCTGCTGGCCCTGAGGCAGCGACACGTGGGGCGGGGGCCTCCCGAAGAACGGCGGCATGAAACCCGGCTGCTGCGTTGTGCCGTGCGGCGGCATGGCATCGTACCTCGGTGCAGTGTGGTACGGCGGCGGGGCTTGGTATGGCGGCACAGCGTGGTACGATGGCATGGCGTGGTGCGGCGGCGCGGGCTTGGTATGGCGGCACGGCGTGGTGCAGCGGCGTGGCGCCGGGCGGTGGCCCAGCACCGTATGGAGGCATGGTGTGGCACTGCGGCCCGCCGGCGAGGGGCTGGTCGATGGAGGGGCCACCAGGGCGGCTGACCGGGCCGCCGGATCCGCTGGCACCAGGCGGCGTGGCAGCGGGCACTGCGCCCTGCCGCTGCATGGAGGAGCCTTCTTGCTGCTGCATCAGGTCGGCGGCAAGATGACCCATGGGGCAGTGCGGCAGGCCTGCATCATCAGGCAGGGCAGCCTGCGGCGGCGGGGGGTCCCGGGCATTGTCTGGCAGAGCGGCCGGCAGGGGGGCGGCCGGGCCGTAGGAGGGCGGCGGCGCATCCAACCAAACGAGCCGCGGCATGGGCGACGCCAGCACAGGGTCCTGCCAATCCAGCAGCGCGCGGAAGCGGTCCGCCGCAGGGGTCTGGTCCAGCTCGTACTCGAAACGCAGCCCCGCCCAGTAGACTTCTGGCGCAATGGCAGCCCGCTGCGCAGGGGTGACATCGAACCAAGTGTGCGGGCCGACGCGCGCAAGGATTGATGCAGGCGTGAGGTCGCTGTCGGTGAGGTGCCCGTAGACGACAGTCCCCATGTCGAACTGCTTGGCTTGGCCGTCGCGGGGGTAGGCACCTGTGAGCACCTCGCTCATAGGGTTCTCCAAAGTTGCGGAGGCAGCTCGCTACGCTTTCCACCAGAGCCGGCAGAGGCAGCTCCCGGTGCAGCTCCAGAAGCTGCAGCAGGCGTACTTGTCCAGGGCATGTGCCACCGAGGTGGGGAGCCATGTGGATGCTGCAAAAGTTTGGCGTCACCATACCCGTGACAACGATGGCGCCGTCTTCCCCGGTGCGGCAGGTGACAAAGTTCTCCAGCTGCGCGAGCGGGCTGCTGGGGGCTATGCCCGCCGTGGTCAGGACAAACGCGATGCGGCCTAGGGCACCCTTCGGGTCGAGCTCCTCAGGGGGCTGACCATGCACAAACTCAGGCTCCACACTATCCCTGTCAACAGCTATCTTTGTGCCGCAGCACGTCCTGGTGCCTACGAGGCCAAGGCGCTGAGCAAGGTACTGGGGAAAACCAAGCCCCTGGCCATCGTTAAGGGGTGCGCGCAGCGCCCGCGCAGGCTCGCTCGAGCGAGCCCGCCCGGCAGCGCTCCTGCCACGATCACGCATGGCGCAGCAGCGCACAAAACTAGGATGGGTCTCTCGATCAAAGACGCACAGGCTATGCAAACAGCACAACAGTCTCAGGGGTCAGTAACCCGTGAGACTGGGCTGACGTGAAGTGCAGCGTTTACGAGCAGAGCAGCAGCGTTTTTACGAGCAAAGCAGCGGCGTTACGAGCAGAGGGTAGCGTCTGGAGCGGTGCACAAGCGTGCAATACGGGAGCGTCAACGGCCCTCAACCGAGACAGGAGCGCCTACGGCCCTCAACTGTGAGCAGGAGCGCCTACGGCCCTCAACTGCGTGCAGGAGCGCCTACGGCCCTCAACTGCGTGTGGGAGCGCCTACGGCCCTCAAACCACACCGGGGAGCGCCTACGGCCCTCAACCCACGGGGAGCGCCTACGGCCCTCAAACCCGAGCAACAGTGGGAAACCTGCGCGGGCCGGGCTTGGGCACGACACGTGGGGAACGAGTGTGAGACTCGTGATGGAGGCGTAGCCAATGCCTAGCGACTGAAGAGAGATAAAGGGGAAAGACGACAAAGAAGCGCGCAGTGTGGCAACTACGAGCGCTGATGCACGTGCAGACAGCGCTGCGGGTGCAAGGGCTGTGAACTATGCAGCTGAGTGCAGACGGCGCTGCGCACTGCCAGGATGGCAAAGGATCACACCTTGAAGGCGTAACGCGTTACAGCTTGTCACCGAGACGGCACTTGGGCATAAGAGGCCTGCTGACGCACCAGAAAAGGCTATGCGTGACGGCACACGCGTAAGGCTGAGAAAAGGCGAACACCTGAGCCGGGACGGACCAAACGGGCGCCTCGGAGGTGGACTCACACCGGGCCAGCGGAACAAAGGCACGAAGAGAGTGAGACGGCACTCACTGGCACTGGCGTAATAGCCGGAGCTGGAGAGTCGCCAGGCGCCGGCAGGCGCCAACACAAAGACACTTATAACAGAGGCGACAGGATGCGCGCCGACGGCAACCTCCTACGCCGCACCGCATTTCAACCGATAAGCCGACAGCATATCAACCGTCAAGCCCTGGCACGCGGGCATATCAGCCAGGCAGACCAAAAGCACGGGCTACAACGAAACCGCGGAATGCTACAGCCGTACGACGGCACGCGAATCGTACGCTCACGCAAAACCACGCGACACACGGCTGGCCGAGTTGCTCCAGGCGGCGGGCTGGAAGGTGCGGTACACGCAGCAGACCGCCTTCGCCCTAGGCGTCTGCGGATCCATTGGGAAACAATTGGTCCCGACACTGAGGGACCTTGCTGCAGAGTCTGCAGCGGCACAGCGCTGTGCATCCAAACTGCACGCGCACGCCGTCCTGGCTGGGCATACCATCATCAAGCTCCGCCGGCACCTGGAGCGGACCGCCGGACAACGCCTGGCTATGACAGGCCCAGCACAGGCAGCACAGGAGGGGGCACGCCGTGGCGCCAAGCGGCGGCGGCCCGGGGACGCCGGCAAGGCGGCCCACCCGCTCCCTTTTTGTCTGCCCTGGTGGTTGGGTAGGTACCCTACGCCCTACGGGTACCGTCGTATGATGACGAGCACTTGAGTGCGAGTCCATCGTGCCCAGCCCCCTTAACACACGCGGGTATGACCCACCAGCGTATTATTATTATTATTATTATTATTATTATTATTATTATTATTATTATTATGATTATGATTATTATTATTATTATTATTATTATTATTATTATTATTATTATTATTATTATTATTATTATTATTATTATTATTATTATTATTATTATTATTATTATTATTATTATTATTATTATTATTATTATTATTATTATTATTATTATTATTATTATTATTATTATTATTATTATTATTATTATTATCAATCTTGCGGTCAGGATCCACGACGACGTACTTCTTGCGCGCACTCCTGGACATCCGGGACATGATCCCGTGCGGCCAGCCTTCTGGCACTCACCACGTACTGAGAGTATATGTATGCGCGAGGCACACACACACACATGTTGCGCACCCAGAAGGGTCGCCAGATAGGCTCTATCTCTAGAAGCCTCTCTGACCGGATCCGGCTACAGGGGAACCCCGTGCCGTACAGCGTACGTTACAGTCCTCCCCCTCTAAAGGCTGTCCGTCCCGGCAGCCACCTGACACCACTGCATGCCTCAACGCTGTACGCGAAGAGTGAGGGTTAGGTTGGCCGACCTAAACCATGCATGGTCAGTGAGGCAACTAGGATTATGGCGAAGCGCGCAAGTGCCTTAAGTTGCCGCCCGGAACGTGTGACTAACGGGATTTGCGCAGGCGCATCACCCTTGCCAGACTCAGTATGCACATGGGACGACTATGGCGGTTTGGCGGTTTGCTTGCACTATGAGAACACGAGGGATTCCTTAGCCCTTCCTTAGCGTTCCTTACTGTCGTGCGATGTTACGTGACGTGCGATGGAACGTTCTGGCACATGATCAAGGCATGCGATGCGGGCGAGTGCACATCAGTCGGGTGTGTTGGAGGAAATAAGGCCCCACCCGCACGGGCCCGTGCGCAGGCCATCCGCAGGGATGGAGCGCCTTCCCGTCCCAGACCGACCGGACGCGGTAGCACCGTGTATGAGTTACAGACCTAAGCCTGATGATGGTGGTGTGGACTGCTGCACGCGAGGCTAGCGGCCGGCGGGGCCGAGGCTGCTGCCCTAAGCAACGGCGGGACCGGGGCTGCTGCCCTAAGCAACCTTGCGCGAACCGTAGCTACGCTAGCAGACAGACAACAAAGCAAGCGGCGCCCAACCGCGCTGAAGTACAGCCACCACACAAATAGATCTGCATGGCGCAGAAGGGCTTGCCCCTATCGAGCGGTTGTGCGGGAGTGCAACACAGCGAGGAAGAGAGTGTGGTGTGGCGATGTGTTAGACCTCTGAAGTGGGCATATGCTCATAGGCTCTCCCTGAGGTTCGTATGCGTTTACGCTCGACAACTCCCTCGCAACCTGCCAGGGGCCGTGCTTCGTGCATCGTTGACCTTCTTTTGTCCTTGAGCTTTCTTTCTTGTCAGCTTGTCCAACAAACGGCCGCTCCTTTGAACTTCCAATCACTTCGTCTGCCGATGGGATGGCCGCCTCACACTGCTCACGGCCGCCCTTCCTGTGAATCCACGTCCTCCAACTATTCAACTGCTTCTAATCGTTTCTATGCTTCGTTCCTCCCGCTGCGCGCCGCAACTTCTACTGTTCCTTCCTCAACACTTGACCTTCCACCGGTTGCAATCTGCACTGGTCACTGTAAACCGCCTGCCTCGCCAAGGTGAACGAACCGTGAACGGTGAACTGTAAACGGTGAACGTCCTTTCACTGCTTGCAAGCTTCTCGACACACTGTCACCTGTGCACCTGCGCTGCGCCTCACCGCAAAGCCACAGTTGTTGTAAGCACATAAGGCCCTAAATATAGGTTCTGGGTATAAATACCCAGCGTTAAGGCCGTTGGCATCGCTAGCAAACCCCTTTTGCTTACATTGGTTTCGAAGCCTCACGGCTGAAAGTAGCACTTCGTGTGCGAAATGCCGGTAATCCTGAGGTCCCAGGTTCGAACCCGACGAAGTGCACTTGTTGCCTTCAAGCCAACTTTGGCTAAGGTTCCCTGGATCGAGCACTTAGGGTCCGAACGTTGTACGGGTATGCCAGGCCTTACGTTGGGCGCCGTGTACGACACCCTTGCCTAAGACGGTACGGCAGCGGCACTGGGGGGTGGCGGCCCCAGGAGACCGTAAGAACGGACGTGGTGGACCCGTTCCGCTGTAGCTGAGGTTGCTCCCGGGACGTTCGCGTTCCGAGGGGGAGGAGTGTAAGCACATAAGGCCCTAAATATAGGTTCTGGGTATAAATACCCAGCGTTAAGGCCGTTGGCATCGCTAGCAAACCCCTTTTGCTTACAGTTGTGGTGGTAGGTTCGTTCTGCACGGAAGAAGGTCAGTGCTTCTCCTGTTCTGTACGTTCCCTACAACGCTTCTGTGCTTGCTTTACTTTGCGGCGTTCCTTTCCTTTCCTTCATCGACTTCCTACTTCGCACAGCCCACCACCACCACCGGCCACCGTCCGTCGACCAACCGTGCTGCTTGGCTCCACTTTTCCCTTCCCCTCTCCTGGACTTATACACTATTTTGACAAGTTTTATCCCACGTCAGCAGAAACCCACGACCAAGGACATAGGCGTAGCCCTCCCCTCCGGGGAGGGCAAGCCAACGAGGCGCAAGATCAGACACCAGGGAAGGACCACCGAATGACACGACGAACAGCGTACGGCAACTACGACAGATGGCAACTCGGCACACAAGGACCGTGGCTACGCAGGGATGGCACCCGGGTCAGGCTGCGGGAGCCTTGGCGATACAGCGTATTCCACCAGCATGCGCGCCTATCGGAACCTTCTATGCCAATACGCTCAATCTGGCGTGACATTACAGCCTTGCTAGGGAAGGGGTCTAAGGAAGGCTAAGGACTGTCCTTAGGTGCGGGAAGGAAAGGAGAGGTAAGGAATTCTTTACATTAAGGAAAGGTAAGGAAGGTTTCACAACCTTTTCCCATCCGTCGACCTAAGGAATATAAGGAATGCTAAGGATTCCCGGTAAGGAAAATGGGTATGGGGCATGCAGTGGTGTCAGGTGGCTGCCGGGACGGACAGCCTTTAGTGGGGGAGGACTGTAACGTACGCTGTACGGCACGGGGTTCCCCTGTAGCCGGATCCGGTCCGAGAGGCTTCTAGAGAGCCTATCCGGCGACCCTTGTGGGTGCGCAACGTGTGTGTGTGTTTCGCGCATACATACACCCTCAGTAACGTGGTGAGTGCCAGAAGTAAGGCTGGCCGCACGGGATCATCATGATCCGGGACAGTGTCCCGGACTCGCCTTTGTACCACGCCTCCCCGTTACAGCGGGGCCCCCAGGCAGGCGGGGGTAAGGGAGCTGGGCAAGCACGGTCTGGGCGACGGTGCAGTCCCAGAACGTGTGACAGCGGCCACGGGATGCAGTAGACGCGGCGCCGCAGGGGCAAGTCCACAAGCGAAAAGCATGCCCCAGGGAAAGTGTTGCTAGCCAGGCGCCACAGCGTCTCGCTCCTTGATACGGTTGTCCAGAGGAGCGCGCCCAGACAGCAGCAAGGGTTGCCCACGTACCCCCCAAAGGTCCGAGTTGGCCGGGACTCATAGTGCTAATGTCATTGGTGACATCGCTATGGATCGGGAGGTTGCGAGTTCAAATCCTTGAACCTGCAACTTTCTACTTGCGGGGGGAAATGCCGTCCTGGGCATAGCTGACCACCCTTAGAGGGCGGGGGCTATGCTGCCAACCAGGCGGAGCGAGTGGGCGGAGCGGAGCATGCCCGTAGCCGGATCAAGCCGAACATGCCGGCGCCATGACCGAGAGCATGGAAAAGGATGGTGCCAGGCGGATTTGTAAAGCCACAGAGCCCTGCTGACGGCTCATCACCTCTGGCCCCTTAACACACGCGGGTATGACCCAAGCGTAACGTTTCCCCTTTGCCCACGTACCCTGAAGTTGGGAAGGCCCGACGAAGGACCGCCGCAGCAAGAAGGGCATGGCTGGGTGGTGGGGGCTGCGGAGGCGAGGGAGCGGGGGGGGTGTGGCCAGGGACTCTGGTGCAGGGGCGGGTGGGAGCAGAGCACGGAGGAGGCGGATGGCCATAGCAGCGTGGCGGGCGAGGACGTGAGCGGAGAGCGGAGGGGGAGGAGGCCAAAGGCGCCCAGCCGGGGGGAGCCGCCGTGAGGAGGCGGGGTGGGACCGACACCGGGGCGTTGGCGGTAATGGCAGCGCTGAGGTCCTGCAGGGCTGGGGGGGCGTGTCTCCAAGCTCAAGGGCGTAAAGCACAGTGCTGGCGGCGAGGCCCCGGCCCATAGCAGAGAGAGGGAGGCGGGCAACACGGCAGAGGACAGCCGTTGCAGTGGCCAGGCGGGTTGACCAAGCGTTGGCGGCGAAGGGGTGGGGAGGTGGGGGCGGTCGGATAGGCGGGCGTGTTGCAGAGCGGGTGTTGTACTGATGGGCGGCGGGGGCGGGATGGGCGGGGGCGGGATGGGGAGGCAGGCGCGGAGGGGGCGAAGGGGACACCGAGGTGGCGAAGGGGACACCGAGGTGGCGTGCGGCTGGCACGACGACAGGAATGCCGGCAATGGTCGGCGGCGGCGGGGCAGGATGGGGCCAGGCGCCAATAATGATTGCGCGCGACTTGGCTAGGTTGACCCGCTGATTAGACGCAGCAGCAATAATGATAATGCTAACTTAGTGTAAATAAGTGGGGTTAACCTAAGGGCGTAGCCTAGGGGCAGGCCAGGCCGGGCGGCCTGGTCTGCCGCAGCCTAGTCCTCAGGGCTGCGCAGCGGCAGTTGCCACTACTTGGGAGCACGTAGCGACTGTGTCTGTATCTTGTTTTGTTCGTTCAGCGCTGCTGAACGACAACAAGTCCCGCGCCTTCGGGCGCGCCTTGAGTTACATACCGCTGGTCATCGACACTCAGCAAGAGCCACCGGCTCCAGCACCCCCACTCCGTGGTGATCATTTCAGTCAGGCCACCGGCCGCAGTTTTCCCACGTGTAGGATAAGTACAGTGCCCTCCGGGCCAAGGCCACCGGCCCCAAACATCCACATCGTGGTGACCACAGATCCTCCCTACCTCATGTATAGTCTGCCTTGAGCAGTTGGGTAGTGCCCAACGGGCGTAACAGGTTTTGGATATCCATGGAGCGTATCTGTGTGGTTCTTCTGGCACTCCTTCTGGGTATTGGGATCTCGGCAGCGATGGCCTCTCACGGCAGCGTCAGCAGTGCCGGTGGCAGCAAAACAGCCGTTTCCCGTACCCATTGCGCATCTGATGGCCACACGTACCCCCGCCCACCTCCCACACTCTGTCAGAGCTTTGCGTTCTCCGGGCGCGGCTCCGCGCGTTGGGGCACGCTGCATCCGCCTTTGGCAACACAGTAGTAGTAGTAGGTTCGTTACAAGGGGGCCGCAAGGCCGGGTGGCACAAGGGCAGCCCAGGAACGCCAAGACGAGGGACGGACAGGAGCGAAACGAGGCGACGACGCAACGAAGCTGGTGCGTGCAGCGAAAGAGTTCATGCTAGCGCGAGGCAATACATAGTCCACTTAGCGCAACGGGGCTAAGCATGCAAGCGTGCATGCAGAGACGAAAACTTATCCCCACACAAGGGTTAACAACCGGTGCATGGCGAAACAAAGGCCACAAATGCACATGGAGAGGCTGCAAGCATGCGCACCAAGAGCAGCACACGCAACAGGCGAACACACACACACCCAACCGGCGCAATAAACAGCGCAGGCATCGCAGTGAAACCAACCAGGCAGCGCTAGTCCTCAAGCTTGCGGTTACTGGCCGGCTGCCACAGGGCGCCGGCCGGTCGCACTAAAATGCCGGACACTTCCCCACCGCTGCACCAACGGGTCGCATCCAATGTTGAAGCTTGGAAGGCTATTGGTGCAGACAGCCACACTCTTCAATGGCTGAGGCACGGTGTGCCTGTGGAGTTTTTGGGTGATAAGCCCCCCGCCAGCCTTTGATATGCCCACCCTGCCAACAACGCCGCAGCAGCACAGCTGGTGGTTTGACAAGGAGGAGCCGCGCCTGATCGCCTTGGGTGCTATTTCGCGCATGCCGGAGTCCAGCTCGCCGCCCGCCCACATTAGCAATGCCTTCTGCGTCCCCAAACCTGGGTCAGCAAACTGGCGCGTGGTGGTCAACCTGAAGCGCATGAATATGGCGCAAAAGGGACGCACCTGCCGGTATGAGACGCTCAAGCTGTTGCGCCGTATGGGCATGAAAGGGTCCTGGATGATTAAGATGGACCTGGCCGACGCGTTTTACCACATCCCGATCAGGCAGCAGGACCGCAAGTACTTTACCTTTCGCTTCTGCGGCATACTCTACCAGATGAACGTCCTCCCGTTTGGCTGGCTGAACAGCCCTACTACTTTACAAAAATAATGCGCAACGTTGTTGACCCATTGGCAGCGACCCGTAAGGCACGTGTTTCCCCCCGGCGCGCCGCACCAGCTGTTCCGCCTCGGCGAGCGGGAAGCCCTCTGCGCCAGGCTGGGATTCGGGTTCTCCCCTACCTGGACGATTTTCTTTTCGTGTTCTCCTCAGCGGAGCAGGCGCAAGCCGGTGCGTCTTAAGACTTGGATACAGCGCGTAGTTGCGTTTCTGGTAGTTGCGTTTCTGGGCCTATCCGTACACCCCATCAAATGCGAATGGGAACCCTCTCAAACCGTACAGCACTTAGGAATAACGTGGACACCAGCGCCGGAGTCTTTTCTGTGCCCAAGGAGAAGCTGGCCAAGCTGCGGCGAATGGCTACTGATCTGCGCGTTACCGCCAAGAAGAATCGGCGCCTCGTCTCAAAGCGCGACCTTGCGAAGCTGTGTGGCTTCGCCCAGAGCGTCAAGCTCGCCCTGCCGCCAGCCCAGCTGTTCCTGCGCAACCTGTACAACAATGTGTCGCAACCCGTTTCCTGGAGCGGCAAGGTGCGCCTTTCTCGTGGCTCCCTACGGGATCTCGACTGGTGGGCGGACGTACCTAAGCAGCACTGCTCGGCGCCAATCAACCTGGGGCCCGCGGTCGTGGAGTTGTGGGTTGATGCGTCTGATCACTCCTGGGGCGCCGTGCTCAATGGAAAAACTGCGCGCGGCTACTGGACGGGGGTTGAGCCAGCACAGCATATTAATTTCAAGGAGTTGAGGGCAGTAAAATACGCGTTACTATCGTTCTTGGACTATGTCACCAACCGGGTTGTGCTAGTCCGAGAGGACAACACCACGACTCAGGCGATTCTAGGGAACTACTCGTCCCGCTCCCCCCCTGCTACACGAGGAGTTTAGGTCGCTCTGGCACCTCCTATCAACACACAATATTGTTTTGCAAGTCGAACGGGTGGCCAGCGCCGATAACCTTGCGGACGCGCCGTCCGCGTCTGGTTGACGGCGATGACTACAAGCTGCACCCGATTTTCTTCAAGCTCTTGGATTCACGCTACGGCCCGCACGACGTGGACCTGTTTGCAACGCACACCAACACGCAGCTCCCCGTTTTCTTCAGCCGTTTCCACTGTCCGGGCACCTCTGGGGTTAACAGCCTTTTGCAGCCCTGGCACGGCCGCAACTGCTATGGGAACCCGCCGTACGACCCTGAGCTGCTACTCTCCGTTGTGCAAAAATTCGGGAAGAGCGCGCCTCGGTCACTCTGGTGGTTCCGTGCTGGACAGCCCAGCCCTGGTGGCAGCAACTCATGGAAATAGCTGTAGATTTGGTGTACCTGCCGCACAGCTCGCAGCTGTTCGCGCCGGGCCAGGGCGGCTCCCAGCGCTTCATGCCGCCCCCGCGGTGGCAAGTAGTAGCGGTGCGAGTGCAGTGGTAGCTGGAGCAACAGCACGTGCCACACACACGCTTCGCCGCAGCGCTATGCATCGTCGGTGCCTGCCGACACAGCACCTTTGGTCCTAGTGATTTAGCCTCACGCATTTGTTGCATGCATTTCGAGACGTTACAGACGCTGTTTCGCACACATGCTCACGCACGGCAGCGCATTGTTTTTTGTTTCCGGGCACAGCGCGTGCGGTCCTTGTTAACCCTTCGCGCACCTGTCTCATAGACATGCATTTCGGATTGGCTTTTGCTGTTTCGCACGTGCTGCGCCTGCACACGGACGCTTTGGTCTGGGCGCCTGGGGCGACAGCACACACTGAAGGTTCGTGCTCGTCAGGTTTTTTCGCGTTTGTGCGCCCCCGGGCGCTTGTAGTTCAAGCTCCTACGTACTTGCTTCGCTCATCTTGGGTTTGTTATGGGCCTTTCATGACGCACATGCCTTGGGGTTTTCCGTGTTTGTCGAACGTCGTGGAGCTCCTAGGCCGAGCTTCTGAAGGGTGTTTGGTCAGACATGTGCGGGGGAGCCTGTTGCACGCATTGACAGACGTTTTTTGCTGTCTGTTGCCTGGTCGGCGCCTGCCGGTACTTGCAGGCTTAATTTAGTGTTTTTTGTTTCACGCACCTCGAACGCCTTTTATGGCGTTTCTTCGCAGGCACCATGCCTGCGCGAGTTGGGTTTTGGTCTTGGCTTCTAGGGTGTCTACCCGCACTTGGGCCCCCCTTTTCGCGAGTGTTTTACGTTTGTGCACTTTAGCGCGCTTAAAGACTTCGCCTGTCCCCTTCTTGCATTTCACGGTTTTCTTTGGGGACAGCGTTTGGCGCTTGTTGGTTCATTTACTACCGCCCTTTTGTTTTGGCTGTGCAGTTACCTTGCGACGCAGCTGTACAGCGCACTTCCCGTTTCGAGGCACCCGCCTTTGCGCTCGAGTTGGAGCAGCTGTTGTTTGTCTACGTTAGTTGTCGCCTGTCCTTACGGCCGGTTTCCCTACTTGCGGTCGCTTGGTTGAAGGTGGTTCATAGTGGTGAGGCCCGGTGCTTCAGGAGTAGTAGCCGCCGTGCATGTTGATAAGGCAGGAACCCCAAGCGGTGTGCCGTACTACCGTTCCTGTTTTCGGCGCTGCGGTTTTTATCTTATTGTCGCGCGCTGCTCGGCACAGGCTTTCTTGTTGTCGTGCGCTGCTCAGCGCAGGGTGTATGCGGACCGTTGTTTAGTATGCGCAGTGGCGGCGCCTTCGCTGCTCCTTCGCATTGCGTTCGCTCTATCTGGTTGTTGGGTTGCCCGCAGCGCCTTCACTTGGCTGGCAGCAGCTGAGCTGATCCCCGTGTACCCCGCGTTGCGGCGCAGTACTATCATCAAGTGTTAAGTCATCTTTTCTTTTGGCAGTCAGCGGTAGCCAGGCAGGTTAATGCTAACTTAGTGCAATTAAGTGGGGTTAACCTAAGGGCGTAGCCTAGGGCAGGCCAGGCCGGGCGGCCTGGTCTGCCGCAGCCTAGTCTCAGGGCTGCGCAGCGGCAGTTGCCACTACTTGGGAGCACGTGCGTAGCGACTGTGTCTGTATCTTGTTTTGTTCGTTCAGCGCTGCTGAACGACCCGCCCGCCTAGCCGCCCGCCCCTGAGTTTGTTGCGGTTTGGTTAGCATTGCCCTACCGCCTACGTATTAGTGTTTTTATCTCCTCTACCGTTTGTGTCGAGGCCGCGCACTGCATGCGTGGCCCCAGCGGAAGTATGTAACCAAAACGGCAGTCAGCGGTAGCCAGGCAGGTTAATAACAATGATAACAACAACAACAACAACAATAATAAGAATAAGAATAACAAAATAACAAAAAATAACAATAACAATAAAGTAATAACATTAATAATAACAATAATATCAATGATATAGTACGCTGGGTCACACCCCAAATGGGGGTGACGCCCGTACAATAAAGAAAAATGCTAAACAAAAACATTCATATGGGGCTGCAGCGCGTCTAAGCGCACACTAACTAGGTGAAAAATGCTTATAAATAGCCTTTGTTTAACACCATTGGAGGCGCCGGCAGCGCTGCAGTGTGTAGTGCGCCCTGGGCGCCTTAGGTGCTGGTGTTGTTTCACAATAGCAGAGGCCAAGCCCCCATAGGTCCCAACCCTGCGCGTTTGCCGCTATTGCGAGATAAGCGATGAACAGTTGGGTAAAAAGTCTTGGTTAAGCCTCACAAGCAGGACTCTGCGCCTTTTGAGAACCCCACCGACCATGAGCCCTGCAAGAATCTAGCAGCGCTCGAGGCACACGCACAAGGACGTGGACAGACTTTGGACACGAACTGGCTATGTAGCACGTGCCGCAATAGGCTAGCTAAGGAGCTTGCAGCGGCCAAAGCCGAGACGGAGGCGAACAGCCGCAAACGGGCCACCCGCAGTCGGCAAGATGCAACATCCACGGCCCCTAAACCAGCCTGGCTGGAGGCGAAGCTGGCCGGTTTCGTGGCCACTCTCACCAACGTGACGGTGCGCAGCAAGGAGACTAAACAGCGCGTCAGCCAGGAGCTTGCCAGCCTGCGCGACCAGGTGGCCAGCCTTGGACTGGACGATGCTGGCGCGGCGGTACGGCCCGGCATATGGCGCGGCCAGACGGACGACGAGCTGTCCCGCTATCCGGCAGGCACCGACGTCACTGGCGGCAGGTGTGTTATTGCGCCGTAGTAGCGGGCGCATGTGTCCAAGATGCATTTGGGTCGCAAGTGTGCACAGGCACGCTTTGGTACACACGCCGGAGCACCTCTCACAGCGCCACACGGCGCGCATTGTGCTATACTGTTCCCTTAGCCATGCGTTGTTGCGCGCTTGAGCGCCGTGTCGTGCGCCATGCTGTGCGGCGTAGCGCCACGCTGTACTTCGCCACGCCAGCATGCGTGCGCGCAGTTGATGCATGACACATTTACCACACGCATGTTCTGCTGGTGCATCCACAGGCTGCCTAGCATAGTGACGGCACCGACAATGTCGCCTGACGAGGCGCGCAGCCCAGAGGCCAAGGTGCCGTGCATCGGCAGCCCGTCGGAGCTGCCGCCTGACCTGGAGGCCATGGACATGCAGCAGCAGGCAGCACCCGCCGCCACCGCTCCCGCGGTGCCCCAGCTCACCCACCACGAGGAGCTCAAAGCCAACGTGCAGCGGCTCAGGAAGGGTCCCTACAAGTACTTCAAGCGCAATGAGCTCATCCAGGCGCTCATTGACAAGGTGGGCAGGGTAGGCGGGGCGCCCTGCCTGTGAGGCCACTCACACCGCTCATCTAGCTCATCATTTGACTTGTGTCCATACATACATACGCAAGGTACACACCGCCGAGTATGCACCATGCTGCTTCATGCTCCATGCCCGCAGACCAAGCTGATGCAGTACAATGAGGCCCGGGGTGGTGGCGGCGGCAGCGGCAGGCGAGGGCGAGGGCGCAGGCGCAGCAGCGCAAGGGCCCAGCAGGGCGGCGGCGCTTACGGTACCCTGGAGGACGATGACAGCCCACCGCTGGGCGACACAGCCCCCACCGGGCAGCTTCAGCAGCTCACCAGCAGCATGTACCCGTGCGATGCAGCGGCATGGGCTGCCTTTGCCATGAGCAACATCTTTGGTGGCCAGGTGCCCTCGGCACAGCAAGCGCTGCGCGCCTTTCGCCTGCTGCACGGCAGCCAGCTTCCCACCGTCACAGTGGCGCAGATCGGCGATGCAATGGCGCAGGCCGCGTACGACTCAGCACGCATGGCGGTCTTGGAGCAGCACGGCCGCAACTTCTTCTCTAGCGTCTACGTGCCAGCCGCCGCAGCTGCTGGATCTGGAGGGCTGCGGCTGGACCACGAGGACTATGTGCACAAGCTCAAGAACGACGTCTCACAGTTGAGGTCGCAGGGCCCTGGCAGCGGGCCCGTGCTGCTCAGCAAGCAGCACATCCTGGATGCGGCGGCGGGCAAGCCCCAACTAGCCCACGTCTTGGCCTGCCTGGCCAAGTCAGTCGACGCGCAGAACGTGCCTATCTGCGAGGCGCTGGTGTGCGACGACGAGCTACAGGCGCAGCTGGTCGTGGCGGGCCACGGCTTTGAATCGCTGCTGTTGCGGCTGCTCGGCCACCACCACCTGGCCTGGGACAGCCCGCACCTCGTCTCGGAGGTACAGACCAGCCGCATGCACAGCTTGCGGACGCTGCTGCGCCACATGCTGCTGCCGTCATTTGACGACGTCCTTCAGATGGCAACGTTCGCCACACGCACCACCAAGCGCCTCGGCATGACAACTGAGCTGCTGTTTGTGCTGATGGCCAACGTGGAGGCGCGAGATGAGCTGATGCGCACCCTCCCAGCAGCGTCGCGCCTGCTGGTGGAGCGCAGCTTCTCTACGGACGACCTGGAGAACGAGTTTAGCCTGATCGTCAACGGCTGTGGCTTCAAGCCCTCGGTGGCGACATGCATGCATGGGCTTCCTGGAGCATCTAGACTTCCTCTACATCCTGCGGCGTGACCGGGCCAAGGCTGGCATCGTGCTGCCCAAGAGCAGCAAGGCCCACTACTCGTACCACGGTGTCATCCAGCGCCAAGATCAGCGCTGGAACGACGGCCTGCTGCTGCGGCCCGGCAGTGCTGGCGAGGAGGCGCGCCACAAGCTGCTGGCACGCCTGCGCGACCGCGCCTGCAACGTGCTGGGCCTCAAGCGCGACGACACCGTTAGGGCGTTCCACGCCATGCGGCGCTGAGCGCATCAGTGCTGTGATGATTCCGTGTGATTATCCTCTTTCCCAGCTTTTTAGTGCACATTTTGCTGCTTTTATGGGTGTTTTTGGGTGCTGGCGACCCATGGGTCGGCCACAGTGCACCAGACTAGCTAGACTAAAGCAAAGGCAGTAGATCACTTGGCAGGGCGCGGACTTGCATTGTGCATGTTATATAGCACGTCTGGGCTTGCGTTGCATACATTGGTACGTGCTGGGCGGGCAGACAAACGTGTTGTAGGCTCTACTTTTTACTGCAGGAATCTATCTACTTATTTTGTGCCTAGGGCACCAGGACCAGCCACACATGTGTCAGCCGTATGCCAAGCATGTACATGATCTATGTATGTTGCCTGGTTACGATTTCGGCCGAGTTTGCAGCGTTTGGAGGCTGGTCTTGGGTGCTACACATGGTGAGGCGCCGCCTCAAAAATGGCGAACTTTGGCCCCACCGCAAATAGGCCCCCCCTGTGAGAACCAACCTGCAAATAAATCAATAAAAGCCTTTTATACATAGCAAAGGCCCTGCCAAAATTTGGGGCTGGTTCTCACAGGGGGGGGTGTCGCTCCAGGGCGGCAAAGTTAGGGGGTATTAATTGTACGGGCGTCACCCCCCTGTGGTCACACCTGCGTGTGTTAAGTAAGGGGGCTGGGCACGATGGACTCGCACTCAAGTTCTCATCTATCTTATGACGGTACCCGTAGGGTACCTACCCAGCCACCAGGGTCAGACAAAAGGGAGGAGGTGGGCCGCTTAGCCTACTTGGCCGGCGTCCCTGGCCGCCGCCGCTTGGCGCCACGGCGGGCCCCCTCGTTAAGTAGCCCGCTAGGAACGTTCCTTGTTTACCGTTTTTCCTTACAGGGATTCCTTAGCGTTCCTAAGGCCTATCCGTTGGGAAATGCAATGGAGCATTCCTTATCGTTCCTTAGCCCCGCTAGGAACGTTCCTTGTTTACCGTTTTTCCTTAACGGGATTCCCTAGCGTTCCTTAGGTGGTCTGTTAGGAAAGGCAATAAAGCATTCCTTAGCATTCCTTAATGTAAGGATTCCTACCACCCTTTCCTTCCGGCGCCTAAGGAACTTCGTTCCTTAGCCTTCCTTAAGCCCCTTCCTAAGCAGAGGGGCTAAGGAACGATAAGGAATCCTTGTTGTTCTCATAGTGCTCCTGTGCTGCCTGCGCTGGGCTTGTAACCAGGCGTTGTCCGGCGGGCAGCTCCAGGTGCCGGTAGTGCCGGCGGAGCTTGATGATGGTATGCCCCGCCAGGACGGCATGCGCGTGCAGTTTGGATGCACAGCGCTGTGCCGCTAGCTGCAGGCTCCGCACCGAGGCCCCGCAGCGTCGGGACCAATTGTTTCCCAATGGATCCGCAGACGCCTAGGGCGATGGCGGTCTGCTGCGTGTACCGCACCTTCCAGCCCGCCGCCTGGAGCAACTCAGCCAGCCGTGCGTGCTGCTGGGCCTTCTCGTGCACTTTCTCGGCGTGGTTGGTGTCCGAGCCGTACCCAACTTCAAGCAGGTGCACGGTGTGCAGCTGACGATCCTGGGGGTCGTCGGGGCCGGTGTACTACTCGTCATCCTCGAAGGCGGTAGGCTGGAGCGACGGGATGATTGGAGATTCCTGAACTGATGAAGCCTTGAGAACGTAATTCCCAATACACCCGGACGGCACAACCTACAACCTGCGCCGCGGTGATCCGCAGATGAATAGGATCTGAGTAGGATGTCCGGGCGGTACTGCCGTATTTCCTCAGCGGGCAAGTCTGGGAGCAGCCAGCCAGGGAGGCGGGTTCCCATGTTGTGCGCAGAGCGCTCGGCTTCCCTTTCTGCGTCCATGAACATGACACAGCCCCCGCATCTGCCCCGCTCGATAGCCTTTGCAATAATAACCTGCACCGCCTTGTTGTGGCGAAGGATGTACTGCTTGTGCATGTCGCGGTAGGTGTGAACATGACAGAAGATTCCGATGACGCCGTAAAACGTAAAATAGATCTGCATGGCGCAGAAGGGCTTGCCCCTATCGAGCGGTTGTGCGGGAGTGCAACACAGCGAGGAAGAGAGTGTGGTGTGGCGATGTGTTAGACCTCTGAAGTGGGCATATGCTCATAGGCTCCCTGAGGTTCGTATGCGTTTACGCTCGACAACTCCCTCGCAACCTGCCAGGGGCCGTGCTTCGTGCATCGTTGACCTTCTTTTGTCCTTGAGCTTTCTTTCTTGTCAGCTTGTCCAACAAACGGCCGCTCCTTTGAACTTCCAATCACTTCGTAGTAGTAGGTTCGTTACACGGGGGGCCGCAGGCCTTGCAGCAGGGGCTGCCCACGAACGCCAGAACGAAGGACAGGGGCGAAACGAGACACAGGACAGGACGAAACTACACCTAGGAGGCAGGCCAAAGCACACTTCGTCTGCCGATGGGATGGCCGCCTCACACTGCTCACGGCCGCCCTTCCTGTGAATCCACGTCCTCCAACTATTCAACTGCTTCTAATCGTTTCTATGCTTCGTTCCTCCCGCTGCGCGCCGCAACTTCTACTGTTCCTTCCTCAACACTTGACCTTCCACCGGTTGCAATCTGCACTGGTCACTGTAAACCGCCTGCCTCGCCAAGGTGAACGAACCGTGAACGGTGAACTGTAAACGGTGAACGTCCTTTCACTGCTTGCAAGCTTCTCGACACACTGTCACCTGTGCACCTGCGCTGCGCCTCACCGCAAAGCCACAGTTGTGGTGGTAGGTTCGTTCTGCCACGGAAGAAGGTCAGTGCTTCTCCTGTTCTGTACGTTCCCTACAACGCTTCTGTGCTTGCTTTACTTTGCGGCGTTCCTTTCCTTTCCTTCATCGACTTCCTACTTCGCACAGCCCACCACCACCACCGGCCACCGTCCGTCGACCAACCGTGCTGCTTGGCTCCACTTTTCCCTTCCCCTCTCCTGGACTTATACACTATTTTGACAAGTTTTATCCTCCACGTCAGCAGAAACCCACGACCAAGGACATAGGCGTAGCCCTCCCCTCCGGGGAGGGCAAGCCAACGTAAGTCCCGAAAACCCTCCCGACGGCACAACCTACAACCTGTACCGCGGTGATCCGCAGAGGTCGCTGCACACAAGAGAGGAACATCCGGCCATCACGTGTGTACAGCCGTCAGGGCGGTTACACAGCGGGCAGGGTGCCTCGCTGGCGTTGTGCGGTCCGTGCGTCGCGTGGTGGCCATACCGCGCAGCCGTTTTGGCGGTGTAGAGCTGGCCGTAACGCACTGTGAGTATGGCCATGCTGGCACTGAACGAAGGGCACGTTAGGATTCGTCCACATACCGTTGCTGGCCTTGGGGCACAGGTCAGTCGAGGCCGCCCGCCATAGCTGCTCATGAAGCCTCTCGACTCCGACGCCTCCAGCGGCCGTCGCAGCTACGCACTGCTTGACGTGTACGTTAAGGTTGTTCACGTATGAGTTCTTGTGTTTGGCCCAGCACAGCCTCTCGTACGTACGGCTTGTTGTTGGAGGTTTCGACGAAATCAGGGGCCCTTGCAGTCGTGTGCTCGTCTTCGTCACGCTGGCGCCCATCCTGCGCGCTCAGCGAGAACATGGCCGCCTCCTGCGCACCTTTGTCCGCAGCCTCGTTGCCCGCGACGCCCGTGTGGCTCTTTGCTTTTCGGATGAAGGTGTGGGTGCCCGCTGCGGCGCGCGCCAAGAGCTCCTGCTTGACGGCGGTCAGGAGCGGCAGGTGCTTGCTTTCCCTCAGTAAGTCTGGGCGCCGTATGGCTTCAGAATGAGGTGTTGGGACACCTGGCTGTCGGTGTCTTCTTCCAGCGCCTCCTCGCCGCGTGCCTCAAGGCGCGGGCCCACTTCACGCACAGCTATATGGAGGGCACTCAGCTCTGCCCTCTGTATAGTGTTGGTCGCCTCAAAACCGTTCGGGTTGATTCGGAAGATGTTGGCGTCCAGCATCCGCTCGCCGTCTCTTTCTTTTGGGTGCAGGGGCGCAGCGTACACGGCCGCACCCAGGATGTTGCAGCCGGTGGTGGGGTCCTGGATACAGCTCCCGTCCGTGCCCAGGTGCGAAGCGTGCCGCTAGGTTGGCTGCAGGGAACGCCGTGTGCATGCGCTCAACGTCGCAGCTAGGATTGGCAGGGGGGTTGACTGGGTCAGCACCCGGGTCGTGCGCTGCGCACGGCCAGCTGGGGCACGGCGTTGGGGCCCACCATGTTTGTGGTCGTACAGGAGTGCGCGTAGACGTTTCGGGATGGGTACCGCTGGGGCGCGACATGGCGTCGTTCCGCGTGCGCGCTCCTGCGCTGCGCCATAGTCATGGGTGTACGGTACCCGGTCGCCGGTACCCGGGCGCTCCCCAGGCCGCTCACGCCTATCCGGTTTTTGCCACGACCAGCACCACCAATGCGGGCGCCACCAGCAGCTAAAATTTCGTCACCGTAGTCGTCACCGTCATCCCAGTCCTCAATGCCAGCGTGCGGGTCGTCCTCGGGCTGGCGCCTGCCGAAGGGTGGTTCGTTGTTGCGCACGATACGGAGGTGTTCCTGCGCAGCCTTGCCGCGGTGCCCGCCTTCATGCAGTCCATGGCCACGTTCGCCGCGGCCTGTGGACAACGCCTCAACGTCGGCAAGGTGGAATTGCTGCCCGTTGGCGTGCCAGAGCCGCCACTGGCTCCAGCAGCGCCGCCGTCAGCCACTGTGGCGGGCCTGCGGGTGGTTCCCGCCGCCGCCCAGTCGCTCGGTGTGACGTTTGCTAACGGCCCCCACCCCGACGGGTGGTGGCAGCAGCGCCTGCCAGCCGTCCTGGCCAGCCTGGGCCTCCTGGCTGGCCTGGCGATCTCTGCTTTTGGCCGCGCGTATGCAGCGTCAGCGTACGCCCTGTCCCAGCTGCTCTACGCAGCCGAATTCAGCGGCCTTCCTGCCGCACCACAACCCGTTAACAGCCTTGTGCAGCGGACGGCACGGCTGGTTGACCGCGCGGAGGCGCCCTCGGCCGCTCGACTGCGCATGTCTGGCGTTCCCGCACCGTTCCTGACAGGGCACCCACGAGAGGGGGGCTTTGGCCTCCTGCCCTGCAGCACGTCCACGGCCGCCACGCCGCCTGGGGCGTGCGCCTGGTTACGTACGGCATCCTGCGCCGCACCTCCACCGCCGAGGAGCGGCCCCCCGTGGTGCCACCGTGGGCCCAGCTGGCTCTCACGCACCTGCGCCGGGCACACCCGCCCTTGCGGCGGCCCCTGGCGCTGCTGGCGCACGCGCGCCAGCCCTTCCCTCCACCTCCAGCCCCGGCAGCGGCGGTCCCCGTTCCTGAAGCCCTGCAGCGCATGTTCGCCGGCCTGGCTCAGCGCCGCTGGTACGACATTGCTGCGGAGCCTTTGGCGCTGGGCTCGTGGTGCTACCGGGCACCGCTGTGGGGCAACGCGCTGCTGTTTGCGGCCGATGGTGCCGCCCTCGAGCAGCGCTTCCCAGCCATTGCGGCCCTGCCGTCCGTCACCATGGTGGGTGAGTGCGCGCGCATGCCCAGCTCTCCGCCGTCTGGGACCGGTGGCACGCTCGACGAGCGCCGTTGCACAACATGCGCTCGCCGCGTCTGCTGCGCCAGGCACAGCGCACCTACCGCCTGCGGCTCGCTCCGTCGCTGCTGGCGGATGCTCCCGTGGACACCCCGCTAGCCAACGTTGCTACCGCCCGTGCGCAACTCACGGCCCTGCTTGCCGCCCTGCCAGCGGGCTGGGCCGACACTGCGGCAGCCACGGCGGCGGCCATGCGCCTGCCTGCCGCCCAGCGCCCACCACCTCCGCCCTCTCAGCCGGCGGTGGAGGCCATGCTCTTCCGCCGCCTCGGGTGGCGCATCGACGGGGAAGCCGTTCCCTTCCGTCAAGTCACCGTGCCTGATGCGACGTACCTGCAGCTGCAGGCTGTGCGTGACCGTCGGGTGGTGCTGCATGCTGCATACGTGGCGCAAGCTTTTGGCCTGTCGGTTGTGGCAGGTGCGGAGGTTGTGGCTTTTCGCTCCGCCTTGTCGCGCCTGTGCCGGGCGCTCCGTTGGGACAACGTCCATAAGGAGACGCTGTGGCGGTTGGCTGTGGACGGGGTTCCGTGTGTTGGTGGCACGCACCACCCTGGCTGGGCGCTGCTCCGGCCCCTGCGGCCAGCAGGATCTTGCGCAGCCCCGCCTGCACCACTTCTGGGAGTGCAAGGTGGCGCGCGCCTTGCGCGAGTACCTCTCCGCGCAGCTTCCTGCCCCCGTCCAGTGCCCAGAGCTCTGGCTGGCGCGTGCCCCGCCTGGTGTTCATGAGCGGGTTTGGGATGTTGTTGCCCTTGCGGCGCTTAGCGCGCTTGAGTATGGCCGGTGCCGCTTGTGGCGGGCGGCCGTGAGCCAGCGGGGTACCTCCGCGCTGTACACCCGCGTCATGTGGGAGGTGATTGGTGATTTCGTGGCGCGCCTTGGAGGTTTTGTTGCGGTGCGGCGCGCCCCACCGGGCTGGGCGACTGTCCCCCCGGACCATCCGTTTGTCGCGAGGTCCCTGACCGGCGACCTTGTGTTTGCGATGCGTTTTCGCGCCGGAGTGAGCGTGTGCGCCGCGGCGCGTCGGTTTGCCTGTGTGCCGCCGCCGTCTGGCCTGTTGTGCACCTGTTGTACTGTTTGTGGCGCCGCCTGGTGCCAGTGCATCGCAGCTCGGACTTGTCTGTCGGCTGCTGTTGCCTTGTTGTTGTTTCCTGGGCCCTTGCGTCCCCTCCTGTGGCGTTCTCTGTGCCTTAGTGCTTTCCTGCATGGCCCTCGTGGCCGCGGACTAGGGAGCCTCGCCTCCCTGGGCGCTGCCGTACCCCGGCAGTAGCCCCGCTTCCCTGACCTCGGCCCCGTGCTTGCCTTGTTTGGTGGGTGCGGACAACTGCCACATGTAACTCTTGCCTTCTAACCAGTACATACATATAACTACATGTAAAGCCAAGCATGGATGACCCCCCGCTGGCTGGTAAGCATTGCGAAGTTTGTCAGCCGAATCATTTGGTTAATGTTGCAGTAGGTGGTGCTGTCACCTGCCTTGTGCTCTACATGCGGGTGCATGTGTTTGGTATAGCCTGATGCAACAAGAGAGACGTAATGGCTGGAGGCCCCCTTGGTCCGACGCGTCTCCGATGTTACATCCGGCCAGGCGTGGTGCAGTGCTTCAGTTGAATAGGTAGTGTTGTATGCTGTGCAAGCGTTGGCTGACACGGCGCGTCAGTCAACCCACACGAGCCGCGCGCGCCTGCAGCCGGCGCCAACCCGGCGCCCGACCCGGCCAGCGTGCAAGCAGCATGCACTCAGCGCGGTGCTGTAGCATGCACTCAGCGCGGTGCTGTAGCAGGCACTCAGCGCGGTGCTGTAGCAGGCACTCAGCGCGGTGCTGTGCAGCAGGCACTAGCTAGGATGATTCATGGCCACGGTATGCAATCCATTGGCCGTCATAGCAACGGCCCGCCCTGGTGCGGCGCCATCAGAGCACTTCATGCTGCGCTGACACCTCCATGCAATACGAACACGCGTCCGTACGGCAAGCATGCTAGTGTTCACTACTGCGCCACTCTGCGTCCCGTCACTGTCAGCGCTTTGCGGTTGAACGCGGAGGCCATGTTGTACTGCAGCGTGAGCGGCTCGGCGAGCTCTGACACCATCAGGGCGGCGCCGCCACTGGCGGCCCTTGCGGCTAGCGCCGCAGCATCCGGCACACCATGCACCGCCGCCGCCGAGGCGGAGGCGCCCGCGCGCCCTGCTTGTGAGCCTGTTGCTTGGTGGTGGTTGTGACCAGTCGCAAGCGCCGCTACCGGTACAGGCAACGCGGCGGCGGCCTGTGGCGGGGTCAGGGCCACGGTCTTCATGCGCAGCACTGGTGCTGATATGCCCCCGACGTTGCTACTGCCGCCGGCGCCTCTCCTGAAGTGGCGCTGCTGCTACTGCCGGACATGGCGCGCTGGCCCTGCGCCTGGGCCTGGGCTGCCGCCGCTACCGCCGCAGCCAGGCCCTGCGCCATCGTACCGCTGCCTGCTCCGTACTGCGCCTGGGCCCTGGTGCAGCTGGCTGCGCCGCCACCGGTTTGTCCGGGTGCAGCAGCAGCGGCCGCCGCGGCTGCTGCCGCCGCAATGGTGGAACCGATGCTGCCGCTGGTGGTGAAGGAGCCCTTGGCGGCGGTTGCACGCGCCGACAGCCGCTGCGGCTGGTGCGCCTGCTGAGGCTGGGGATGCTCCACTGCAGTTGTGCTGTAGTCCGCCTCGCCGCACTCCGCAGCCCAATGCGCGGCGAAGGGATCAGGCCGGGGGCCCTGCAGCCGGCAGCAGCATAAGCGGGACTGTCATCAGCACCGCGCAACCATTCACGCAGTGTGTGTATGGTGCGCTCCTGACCTGCCCGAACCCTGGCAAAGCACGGGACGGCTGTCGCCAAAGGGTCCGATAGACAACGGCTTTAACATGTGGTTCCATGTACTGGTAACACGTTAAAGCATTAATGCAGACGTAGTGACTGGAGGGAACAAGTGCTGACACCCTCTGGTGTCGCCTCTGGTGTCGCCTGCACGTCAACCCGGTGCAGCACCACCATGCAGCACACACAGCGCACCTGCTGCGTGCGCGGCGAGGACGATGAGTGTGGCGCTTGTGGCGCGGGTCGCACGCCAAGCCCGTTGAGGCCGATCTGTACGGCGCTGGTTTGTGAGCGCATCCGCTTGTAGGGCTTGCCGCCGCCGGCGCCGAGGGCGGGGCCGTCCCATGACAGCGGCCCGGCAGCCAGGCCGGCGGTGGACAGCGGTGACCCTGGAGCGGCTCCCGTACTGCTGAACGTCCGTAAAAGCAGCGGCGCAGAGGATGCTGGCGCGGCGGCAGTGGTGGGTGTACGCTCCGCCGTTGTGTGGTACAACAAGGGCGAGGGAGGCCGCCGCGCGCTGGCCGAGCGCGCCCCCTGCGCAGCGGCCGCCGCGGCGCCGCCCGCGCTGATGGGGCGCGGCCTCTGCTGCTGCTGGAGGAAAGCTAGGAGCCCAGCGTCCTGCGCCGCCGCTACCAGCGCAGCCTGCGACATCACCCCGCCCGCCGCTACAAGCTGGTCCCACGCCGCCGCCGCCGCGGCGGCAGTAGCAGACGCGGAAGTGCGCCCGCTTGCTGACGCACCGCCGCCACCGGCGCCGCCACTCACGTGAGAGGGGGGCCCCGGCGCAGAGCCCGGGCCTGGACTGGGCCCGGCCAGGAACTCGTTCAGCGAGATCTGCGCAACAGGCGCAGGCTGCTTACGTGGCGGCCCTGGCCCAGATCCAGGTCCGGATCCTGCTACCGATGCGCCCGGACCAGCGCCGGATCCAAATCCAGGAGACCCGGGGTACCCAGGGCCACCAGCGCTGTGGGGTGAAGGGGCGGCAGGCCATGGGCTGTAGCTGCCGGGCCCCGCCGCTGCTGAGGCCCCCGCGGCGAGGGGCCGCGCCGAGCCGAAAGGTGCTGTTGCTGCTGCTGCAGGCTGGGCTGCAGGCTGGGCTGCAGGCTGAGGGCTGGGGCCTGCGCACTCCATGGAGGGGGCCGGCCGTCCCTCGACCCAGAACGGGGCTCCGCCGCCGCCGCTGGCTGTAGTGCAGGGCTGCAGCTTCCCGAGGAGGCTGGCAGGGCCGGCAGTAGCTGAACCCGGCCGCCCGCTACCGCCAAGGGCGATCCCGGCACCGGCGGGGCCGCGGCTCGCGCCTTGGTCGCCACCCGCCGCATGGAAGCCGTGCGCTGATCCCGCCGGCTGGCTGAGTGCGGCGGCGGCGGCCGCTGCTGGCCCTGCGACGGGGTGGAGCCCCGCGGCGCTACTGCCACTGGTACGGCTCCGCCCAGCGCTGCCAACGCGGCCGCCCTCAGGCTCCGGTCCGTGGTGCCGCGCTGCTGCCGCGGCTGCGGCCATGGCTGTAGCTGCGGTAGGGCTGATGTGGTGGCGTAGGAGGTTGTGGGCGCTGCCCGCGGCGACGCCGGCCCCTGCGGCTGTGCCTGCGCCGCCGCCGTGGACGCCGTACGGCGGCTGTAACTGCTGCTGTTGCTGCTGCCGCAGCGCTGCATGGCCATGGCCGCCGCCAGGCTGTAGCTGCTGGCTATGGCTGTAGCCGTCGTCGCCTGCAGGTGCGCGGTGTACGCCTCCAGGCTCGTAAACTCCGCCGAGCCGCTGCAGCTCGAGGGATGGCTCCGGGCTATGCTGCTGGTAGTACGGCGACACAGCTCCCTGCCGTACGCCGGCGGCGGAGGCGGGCCGCCCGGCGTGCGTGCTGTGGGCCCCCCGAAAGGGGTCCGGGGGCAAAGCCCCCTGGTGTTGTGGTTGTTGTTGTTGTGGTTGTGCTTGTTGCTGTGTGCTGTGTGACAACGTGCCGGGTGCTTGGCCAGCAGCCGTCAGGTGCTGGGGCTGCAAGAAGCTGTACGGCGAGGCGCCGGCGGCGCTGCGGTGGCCCGAGGCCTGCCGCGCCATGCCGGCCGCCCCGCCCAGCGGAGACCCAGACCGCGGCACCGCACCCGCGGCGAGCCGCGCGGTGCTGATGGTGCCACCGGACGCCGACCGCTCACGCTGTGCACCCGGCGGCGGCTGTACGAGCTGGCCATTAGGTAAGTAGTACGGCATGGCTTCGGGCGCCGCGCTGTAGCCATGGCTGTAGCTCTGGCTCTGGCTGCGCGCAGAGCCGGGCCTGCTACTGCTAGCGCTGCCGCAGCCGTTGTAGTACTGCCACTGCGGCGGCGCCAGCTGGTTCCAACCTGCAGGGTCGTCCTCGCCGTACACCTCCGCGCCGTTGTACGATGTTGCGCTGCCGTACGCCTGCGGCTGCGCGTACAGCTGGGCGTGGCCGCCGGCAGTAGCGCCCGAGCAGTAGCTGCCAGTGTAGGCTGCAGCCGGGGACTGTAGCAAACCGCGCGGCGAGCCGGTGCTGCCGTACCCAGGCCCAGGCCCCGCAGCAGCGGCGGCAGCAGGAGCACCAGGCCCGCCCGCAGCCATGTGCGGCAGAACCACTGCGAGGTACAGCGGCAGCGCCTGCTGCTGCGCCGCCGCCGCTACAGCCGCCTTGCTCTTCCGCCGCTCCGCTGCCTGCTGCGCCAGCTTGTCGCGCAGCGCTTTTTGGCGCGCGCGCTCCACTTTCTGGGAATCGGTTTCGGAGTCCTCCTGCAGGCGAAGGGCCCAGCAGCCATCGCAGGGCTTGTCGCACAAAATCATTGCTGTCACGCTGCGCAGCGCGCACATTTCACGACACCAGCACGCGTCAGCATTGGGCGCTATAGCGTGGTGGGCCGAGAGGGGGTTGTGGGAGGGCGGGCGAGCCCCGGGCCGGCTGCAGCAGAACGCAGTTCCAGCCCCGCTTGGTGCTTCGCCAACACCTGCTCCTGGGCCTGCGATGCGCAGGTCGCAAGGCAGTTGGCCGTGCCGCCAGTTGGCGCTCGGCGCACCTTTTTCTTCTTCTCCTCGGCGGGGTCCGGCGGCTTCCTGGTGGCGCGCGCCTGGAAGCTCGACTGGTAAATCTCCACAGCGGACTGGCAGGTGGTGGTGGTGGTGTGTCAGCAAGGCGGTTGTCCAAAGCCAAGCAAGAAATGTGGTAGCCGGGTAGCCATGAAAAAGGGAGGAAGTGGGGCAGTGGGAAGCGGGGCAGTGGGATGTGGGGCAGTAGGAGGGCCGTGTAGGGCAGGGGGCGGCAAAGGACACACACAGAGATTTGGTAAGCAACATGATGTTCAGTCGCTGGTGGCGGACGCGCTCAGCGCGTCAGAAATGGGCCTCGCCGGCGTGCTCTCTCTGCGTGACGCTCGGTCAGTAAGCGAAGGAGGGGCGTGCCGTCCCCATCGCAGCCAACACTCAACAAACGATGGTAAGCTGCGCCGAATGGCTCGCCGCGTATGTATGCACATGTGGACATGCCACGTGACGTACGCCCAGCGCACAGCACGTGCAAACGAGGTCCCATCAACCGAGGGCGATACCGGTATGTACACATGGCATCCCTGGCATCGGGAGTGCCTTGCCGGCTCGCTTGCTTGCAGCACCAGCACCTCCTACTGCAGGCGTCCGGCCGCATAGGCCGATGGTGTGGCCGTGCATAACCAGAGCGCGCCTCCGCCTTCAGCATCACATCATGCAGCCGATGGACTTGGATGGAACCAATGCCGATCGCCCCCCGTTCCCCCTTCCGCACACACACACGCACATGCACACACGCACATACACACACAAGCGCACCTTGAGCAGCTCCTCGTACAGCGCCTGCTTGGCGGGGTGTGGTGATGGGAAGATGCGCGTGAAGCTGCCCGAGTGCTTGGCTTCGTACCGCTCACGCGCGCGCAGCACCTCGGCCCTGCGCAGCGAATGGTGTCAGCGGTTCTGGCTATTGCGTCTTTACTCATGTGTTGGCTTACCATCGATACATGGAATTTCATGTAAAGCCATAATGGGGCCCAGCAGCACCAACAGCAGCAGCATTAGCAGTACCGTGACACGCCCCCCATTCACACACACGGGGGCCCTTCTTGATATGTTATTGTACTATTCTGCACGAAAGCGCTTCGTTGCGCAGCAGCAAAGCGCGCGCCGCGGGTCGGCGTGTGACGAAACCCGGCCGAGGACCGGGTTGGCGTTTATGTCACGCCAGCCCCTGGGATCCACGTGCTGGCGTTTGGCCAACCGTCAACGGCCGTACAGCCGTACCCTACCTCCACGCCTCGTACTCCTCTGCCGTCTTGGGCTTGGCGCCGGTCCATAAGCTACTGCCAGGTGCCGTGCTGCTGCTGGCGCTACCGGCAGAAGCCGCCCCCGCCGCACTGCCGCCGCCGCCGTCCTCTAACGCCGCCGCCGCCACCGCCACCGCCTCGGCCCCAGCGCCGCCAGCGGCACCGGCACCTGCCTGCGCGGTTTTGCCTGCGCCGCCACTCGCCGTACTTGCCCCGCCGTTGGCTGCGGAGGGCTTGGCGCTCGCACTGGTGCCGCTACATCCGCTGCAAGCGGGGCCCGAGCCGCTGCTGGCCCCGCCGCCGCCGCCGCCTCCGGGTGCAGCCACCGCCGCCGCCGCCGCGCCCTGCGGCTTGGGCTTGGTGTGCATTGGCTCCAGCAGGCGCGACGCCGCCGCCTTCTTCTCCGCCTTTTTGATCTTGGCGATGAGCTTGGGGTCGATGCGAACCTGGAGCCATGGGGACCGGTTGATGGCGCGGGGGGGCTTATGAAATGCGGCCTGGGCCCAGGCCCGTGAGGGGGGTGGGTTGGGGGTGGGTCACAAGGCTTTCTTGCCGGCACCAAGGCTTCAACTTTTCAAGGCGTACTCACATGCGCGTGCAACCATCACGTATACGTAAGGTTGGGGTACTTGGCCAGCGATGACGGACTGACCACTCACCAGCTCCAGGGCCTGGCTGATGAGCTGCTCCTTGATGGCCAGGTCCAGGGGGGAGTCGATGTTGAATGACGGCGAGTGATTGACCTCAATCAGCCACGGGCGAAGTTGCTCGTCCAACATGATGTCGTACCCCAGGATCTCAAAGCAGCTGCAGGAGGCCGGGGGCGGCGGCAGCACACAGGTAGCAGGAAGAGGAAGGCGCTGACGTCACGCGCTGCATTGAGGCGTTGTTGCAGAGCGGGTGCGGAGCCTCACCTCGCGTTTGCGAAAGCCAGAAGGGTCACAGCGCGTGTGTTCAAATGGAATGGGCCGATGCATCAACGCAGGTGTAATGGCTGTGGAAGCCTTGACCCTGACCCCCCGCCCCCCCTCATCTGTGCCAAACATGGCCAGCGCCACGCCTTGCCACGGACGGGCGCGGCGGCCTGCGCCCTCAGACCACTCTGCGCCGCCAGCAAAGCAGGCTAGCGGGGATGCAGCTGAGCTTTGGCGCAACCCCACCATTCATTCGGACGTGTGTGTGTGTGTGTTTACAACAGCGCTCTGTGTTTCCCACTTCTCCTACATGGGCCTTGCGACGTTGTACCGCCCGCCACTTCGCCTCCCACGGCCATTACCGCACCCTCCACTCGCACAGGTATGCGCGCTTCCCGGCATGCATTTCAGTATTCAGAACA